>BMAO01014407.1:0-22737 GCA_019973975.1 Trichonephila clavata | reverse complement strand
GCAAAATCAGGGACTTAAATGTGTTTTTACAGCTGATATAGAGTATTTAATTTAAAGATTTAAATTTCTAACTGTAGGAAAGTGTAGTGTGAAAATTAAAGAAATATTATTAATTAAATTGAAATTCAATTAATACAAATATCTGCTATATAAAATAACTGAGTAACTAAACAAGCTTTTAATCTGATGTTTTAATAACAATTTCAGCATTTGGTTTAATTTTGTTAGGCTTAGCCCTAGCGACAATGGTTAGTGTGCAGACCTTTTGAGATGGAAACTGCTAAACATTTTTTCTCAAGGAAAGCACACAAATAAGAACTTTCCTGATACACCATAATTCGGGATAAATAGCAGGTCCATCTTTATAAAGTCAAATTGCTGATATCCGTTTCTAACTGTTTTTTAAGAACTTCGTTAGTGTTTATTCCGATCAGTTCTCTTGTAATATGACATTTATTTATTTTCAGTATGATCAATATGGATTGATTGCCTACTGTGGTATTACCATATAGTCAAAGCATTCTCAAACGTAGTTTCAAAATATGAAGAGAGGGTATTATAATGATGAACGTTGGCTATATAAAACATCGTGTTCCTAGCATACTCTCTGAGACGAAGAGGTACTGGAAAGATTCGCTAGGTCAATATTATACTTCTTAGCTTAATTTTGTCAAGAAACGCAGAAATCACAGTCTTTGTTTTAATCAAATTTGGGCTTATACATACATACATTGCTTACTCTCTAATTCTATTGTTTTAGATAGATATATGCATTTATATTACAATAAAACATTACGTAAGTAAATAGACAACATTTGTGTATGTGGCTATTCCATTCATGGAAGTTAAAACAAAGTCAGATTAAATGAGAGCACTATCGTAGACCTAAATTTACACTTATAGAACCAATTTCTTTTTCTCGCTGACATGGACCCCTTGCTGGTGGTCGTAGATGCCTGGGGATAGACCTACTTTGGGAATCACTGTTCTATACCAAACCGAATTAATCTACAACTATCGTATACTCCATTTACACTTCATAGACCCCAATTTCTTTTTTAATGACATGGACCCCTTGCAGGTGGGTCTAGACCCCTTTAGGAGTCACTATTCTATACCAAACCGACTTAATCTTCAAAATCCAAGTGCTTTTCTCAAAATTTCACATTTTTATTGAATAATTTTGTTTTGTTTTATTTTGATATGAAGCATTACTAGACTCCTGAAACGTATATTGTAATTTTGAATCTTGGTTAAGTGACGAAAATGACATCTAAACTAGCAACCGGTCTCCAAACTTCTATACGATGTTTACCGTGATGACTTCGAACCTCAACAGGTTTAACATGCATAATCTACTCAGCACGGATCTTCAGTGGTATCATGATCCTTTGCCTATCGCTAACACTTATGTTGAGTATTGAAATGATTACAGAACTAAATATTTGACAGCAAATTTTTCTCTATTTAGCTAGATTGTTTTAGTTGGCCAATTGCCTAGTATTTATTTATTACTATAGTCAAATTTTAAACTTTAAAACAAATATAGAAGAAATTCCTAAAAACTCTGCTTTTGTCTTCGCAGATATGGAAACAATAACTTCTAAAGACTTTGAATATGGGAAAAATATTAATACAGTGAAAATACAGCGTCTCAGACGAAATATCCGTGACACGAAATAATGCAACGTTCCAATAACTACTACGTATTTTCGTCCGCTTCTTCTCTTAACACAAAATAAAAATCGCTTAACACGAAAAGATTTTTTTTTTCGGAATGAAAAAATACAGAAAGCACCGGATACTTAATGAAATGTTTGATAAGTGTCTGTATTATTGGGCTACCTACCTGTATCACCGGAAGAATTTGTTGCAGTAGAGGGATGGTAATGAGTGTACATACCAATTATGTTAGACAAAGACATTTTGAGTTTGTTTCAAAGATAAAAAAATATCAAAGAATATCATCGATGCAGATTCGACGACGAAAATGAAATTAATAGTGCAGATCCTGTTCCCATTCATCTGAATGAAGAACATCATGAAAGTATGCGTAGTTATTTAGATATACATTCTAATTGGTGAAATGATTAAAAATGGACAGTAGCAAACAATTGGATTAAAAAAGGACATTGCACAAAGAAAAATACCAGATTATTTTCCTAAAACTCAATAAATGTTTTTTTTCCACAAAAAAAAAAAAAAAAAAAAAAAAAAAACTGGAAAATTTTGTATTAAATTTAATTTTGTGTGAATGTTTTTGTATCATTGATTGTTTCATTTATGTAAATAAAATATACTATAATAAACTTAATTTTGTTGATATATGTTTTTTTTACAATATCCTTAAACACGAAAAAATATTTCAGTCTTTTAAGTTTCATGTTAAACGATTTTCACTGTAGTAGCTTAAGAAAACCTTAAACCTACTTAAGTAATAGTAAGAAAAGATATGATAAGGTGTGAGGTATAAATATTAAAGATATATTTTGCGAAAGTTTTACTCATTTTTTCACAAAATGTTGTTTCTTATGTTTAAAATAAATCCGAATATATTTTAGTTTAGCCTGAAAGTGGCATCTATTATAATTTATTTTTTTAAATAGCCGATATGGGGATGTTTTAGCTGTTGAAAGTACTTCATCCTATTAAATAAAATAAAATGCATGAGAATCAAATGCAATAAAATACATGAGAGTTTTCAAAGAAATACGCTCATGCATTACACATTTTCAAGGTTCTGAGTTAATGGATAATGTACAAACATGTATCCCATCATTTGTTTTCATTCATTACCGATTTTATAACTATAGATAATACAGAAATATAAATTTAAAATGAGAATAATTCAGTAAATATTTGTATTTGTTTTGATTTACTCAATTAAGCGAAAAATTGTATGAGTTACACAATTTTACGTAATAAACACTTACACAATAGTAAATAATACAATACAATAATCATTTTTCTGTTACATTTCGACACCTGGACGTGTAAGATGCTAAGCCATAAGAGATGGTAGTGATGCAAATGGTTCATGGAGAAGATAGGGTAAACGAAAGGTTTTTCGTGGTAATCTTATTTTTTTTATGCGCGTGAATAACAATAGAATAACATTTGAATAATTAAACGGAGTATCATGCAATGAAAAATATAAATAATTTTTTTTTGTTCATTATTTCCCGAAGAATACATTTTCGCCAATGAAATCTTAACCGTATTATTATGATTAATTTGGCATATTTTCTGTCGCCATTCTATTCATAATAAATATGAAGACTCCTTGAAAATCTGTTTTGTTTTCAAACTGATTGTTAAAATATTCGTGGAATCTGAGACCGGCTGTTAAACAATGAATATTTGGAACTAGCTCACGATGCTGGTTTAATTGAATCACGATATCTTGGTTAACTTCATCACTAGAAAAGGTAGCTATTTTATTTGTTTTCTTTTCACCTCTTCGATGTAGATCAAGGACAGTCGTAAGTGGAACTGAATCTGCTATAAGAGAAAGAGTATTATTCTGAAATTCAAGGTTTGATATTGATGTCATCCCCTTCCTCTGATAGACGAATATTAAAATTCCGAGTTGAAAGTCATGCTTAGTTGAAGATAGTATGGTATTGAATTTTCAAAGTGATATTCTATGATTTCCATTACATCTATTCGAATGTGAAGAAATTGGTGAAGATATATTTTTATTTCCTTCGAAATTTTCTTCATCTATTACATTTTAAAATGTAATTTAAATCAGCAGAACTCTTTTTGGGGGGGGGGCTTGCATTCTAAAGAAACAAGTAGTGATAGCTCTAAAAGGTATGGTGCCAATAGTAAACTCTATGATAAAAAATAAAAATCTGTTGGTTTATAGGTTCGAACCTCCACTTTTGTGTACGCCACTAATTTAAATTATTACTTGTACGTCACTGATTTAAATTACCGTATTTAATTCGAATCTAAGCCCCCATCGATTCTAAGCACCCCAAATTCTCAACAGAATGTTGTAAGAAAATGAGAAATTGTGCAAATATAATTTTTATTCGAGATAACCAATTTTTTTGAAATTAAAATAAATTAAAATGAGAACTCCATAAGAAGTGAATAATTAGTTATTATATCAATAATATAAATTTTTAAATACATACATGACCCTGTAATTACTCTAATATTCCATGCAACAATTTTTTCCACTTCGACTCCAAACGCACCCGATTTTCAGTAGTTTAACATTGAAAAAAAAAGTGTTGCTTAGATTCGAGTAAATACGGTACATGTTTACATTATATATATATATATATATATATATATATATATATATATATATATATATATATATATATATATGGACTTTTATGTTGAAAACGAATGTTATCTAATCACATATATTAAGAAAGGATTTTATCAAATCGTACATAATTAAAATAGATTAACATATTAACAAATATACATTTTTAAAATGAAAATTTAAATTGATACACCACAATTATGTCTAAGATTTTCTTAGAAAAGGTTCACACACACATAATTGAAGAAATATATTTTCAAATCCGACCGCTATTGATCTGTGTATGAACTCTTAAAAGATTTGAATTGTGATTTTGATTCTGTAAAAGTTTGCCTCTATGATTTATATTTTATGGCAATTTAAATGGTTTGACACATATTTTTCACCACATGGGTTCGAAGCAAAAATGAATTAATCTTTTTCAAAAAATACTCTTATTGGTTTCAAGTGTGCCTTTTTCAATTTCTATAATGTTACGTAATTTGTGGAATATTTGTGAAATAATCCTTTTGCATAAATTTCATCCTTGAAGAAACTGTGTGTTTTTTCCTTCCATTACGTACATATTTACCAATTATTTCTTCACCCCATTATTTGCAAATGTCGTGGAAAACCCAAATCTTGACAACTACTGAAGTCTTCAATTGTGTTGAGAAGATTTGTTAGCTTCCCTGCCGTTTAAATCGTCACTGACCACGATGTACATCTCAAGTTAATCTGGAATAATTGTCTTTTCCTGATGGACGTCAATTTTCTGCAAACCACATAAACTTCCTACTTAAGGGATTTACCCAAGTTAAATTGTTTTACTTATTCTGAACAAGTTGTATTTTCAGCAATTTAAAAGTTGATGTTCCAAATTTAAAAGTTCGTAAGCTTCAAAATTAGATATGCATTGACCTTAGTCACTGTGTTATTACTAATGTACGATGACCGCAATTAAAGTCATAATTTTACTTTTAAAATGGTCTGTTCGCAATAACTTAAAATTAAGTATCGTAATTTTCCGCTGAAATATTTGCAACGTTGAAGGAAAGTACTGCCTCAAGAATTTTCTTAAAAAACCTCTTAAACATCGCAAAAGAACTCTAAAGAAGGGAACAAAGTATTAGGAAATTTCTAGACATTTTTAATTAAAACAGATTTTTGTTAATAAATAAAATTCTAGAACTGTTGATTTTAATATTTTTAACAATTAATGCCAACATCTTTTAAAAATTAATGTTATGGTTTTTTTTTTGCTTTTTAGCTTGGTATATATACCATAAAAATCCTTACTACATATTCCTAAGCCTAAGAGTTTTCTTTTGTATTATTGGGGCTATATATACTTATAAATATGTGTATTACATATTCAAAATATTATGCATCAGCGCATTATTGTTGAACTAAATTATTTTCTATTTTCGCATAATTTCCTTTTTGTGCTTATTATTAGCCTTGATATTTTTTAAAATTCAAGATTGAGGTACTTGACTTTTGCTTCTATTGACTTTTTTGCTTTTAATATTTCTTAAAAATATAAACAGGTTCATATCTAAGATCATTTTGCATTCCAAACATTTTTTAATTATTGTTAATGTATTTCAATACAAACTATGAATCATCGAATTGCAGCTCCCTGTTATTGTATTGTTCAGGTTTATTATTTTTGTCGGATAATCTTTTCTAGTTTCAACTTGAATTTTTCTTTTAGTTTATCTGTAGTACCTCTTTTTCGGATAATGTCATGTACACAGTTCATAAATACACCTGACTTTTCGGTTTGTACGCTATCCATTACATTTTGATTTGTTTGGATAAATATACGTTCGTTATTTTTACCCTCTTAATTAATTAACTTTCAGTATTTTGATTGTATGTTTGTCTCTAATAATTTATTTTTCATTTTCTTTAATTACAGTGTTTTAGTGCAGAAGAAATTTTAGATCAACTGCCTTATGCTAGTAATAGAGATGATGTTATAAGGAATACTCGGCAAATGTTTGCTATTGTAATGGGGCACATATTTGAAGGTAACTTTGCTATTTACTTATAGTTTATAAATACGTTTGTTTTCGCATCTAATCTATTTGAAATTATTATATTTTTAAATGAATTTCTAATTATTAGGAAACTGTATCGACGTTGGAGAGTCTACCACTGATTTCTTAGATGATATTTTTCACCATTATGGGGATAATTGTTCACCTTACATGAGTTTAACAGGTAATCTATCATTTGTCTTAATCCCTGTTTTAGCACACTGGAAATTTTTTATGTTTATCGGTAAACTTTTTTAATACTAGTGAAATGTACAACCGGAATGCATAAAAATTCTTTATAATTTATATTTTACACATAAATACCTATTACATCACTAAATTTATTCTAATTTTCCATCCCATTTGAATAGGTCTTAAGCGTATGATACATGACCTGCAAACTGGACAAGGAGATGATCATGATCATAATCATCACCATTCACATCATCATGATAATGCTCACGAAGACGTTCATGAATGTGATCATATTCACGGACATTTTGCTCATAATCATGCCCATGATCATTCGAAGCATGATCATGACCATCCACATTACGAACATCATGTACATAACGACAGTGATGATCACGACCATTCCACTCATGATCACTACCACACGATGCCAGGACATGATCATTCCAATCATGATCATTATCATACAAAACCTAATCATACCATTGAAACTAAGCCTGCAAGTCTAAAACTTGCTGAAGAGCTTTCTGTTTCTAGTAAAGATTCAAAGCAAACGGTCCCAGTCACAGCCAAGGATTTCAACAGTGTTTCTTCAATCTCTGAATCCACTACTGCTACCATGGAAGCGGAATTCAATTTAAGAAATATCGCAATTGATGATGCCAGTAATGATAAAACCACAATCTACGTTGAAGCATCAGAAATGGAAACACCAACAGAATCATCTGTGATATTAGATGAAAAACAAATGAACGATTCATCTGAAGTTCCAGAACCAAGCGTTGAGCCTAACAGAAGGGTGACTCGAACCTTGCATTCAATGGAAGAAAAAGAATTCATTGCACCAGCTGCATCATTACGAAGTGATCTTTCACATCAAGAAAAATGCTTCACACCGATAATCATCACCACCATTTACCTTCAGATGATGTGAAGAAAGTGTATTTGCTACAGAACGAAGAACACAATCGGTATATGGATCTAGAACCAAGCGGAACTCCTCATCAGTTGCTAGCCTGGCAACCAAGGTGTGAAAGTTTCATTTATTTCTTTTTCATGATATCTTTATTAGTTCAATTCATGATGCCACATTAAGAAAACTGAATTAATTATCCAGAATTAATTAGAATTAAGAATTACGTCAGAATTAATTATTCTTAAGTATTACATAGATTATATACATTCTGTTACAATTCTAACGTAAGTAAAGTAAAGAATTTTTTTATTGACATGCAATTATAAACTCTAAAAGATCGTGCACTTGACGAAATATCAAAAATAATCTTTACAAAAATTATAAACCTGTATCTTCGAACCGAATTATCTTATAAAGCTGTTTATGATTTTATAAATGCGTGTGAATTTATTTGAAAGTTTACAATAATCAATCAGGGATTTAAAAATGTAAACTGCTTTTTATATTAAAAAAAATGACAAACCAAAGCATCATTTTTGGAATTTTTCAGTTTAATTCAATTTTAGAATTAAAAAAATATCATTCAGCTTGGTAAGTTAATATATACTTTAACATAGAGAAAATAGAATATGAATAATACTGTGCACAAACACACAAATAACATCAAATTAAGTTTCTTAACCTTTAAAATTAGAATTTATTTGACAGTTGTTGGTTCCTTGTCGCAATTTATAATAATAAAAAGTTAAAAAGTTCTCATCCTTAAAATATTAATACAAAATGTAATACAAATTCTGGATCTGGAAGTGCATATAAATCTTAGAAATACATGTTAAATAATTTATTTATATTAAAACGCACAATTAACATATATTGAGAGTTTTGTGAACTGATTTCTTATGGTAAAACCTTTCAGAATATTTTTATGCTTCGAATATATCTATATACATATATACACGCACATACAAGATGTGTGTAGAATACAATAGTCTTTATTTTTTTTTATGAATTACATCTTTCAGTGTTAAGAAACAATAAACTTATTTTCGGGCATCTTGTTTTATTTGAATCTTACAGTGTTTAAATGCTGAAGAGCTTATACAGAAGTTTGGCCATCAAGCTAACAGTTCGCTGACAAAAACTGATTTTATCGAGCTTTGCCCAGCCTTGATTCAGCAAATAGTTAGTGGCGTCTGTACCAATCCTCCTCTTCCACCTCCTCCATCTCCTCCTCGTATGGAAAGTAAGTTGAGATAATACTAAGAACATTTTGATATCATTACCTAACGTAAATTCTGTTAATGTTTTTATTATGTACTATGTAGACGTTGCTATATGTAATCTGAATATTTGAATAATCATCATTCATATCTTATACACTTACAAAAATTTGTTAAAACGATGCGTATAGCTTATGTAAATATATAATATGATTTAAATTTTTTGCCAGATAAAGTCTTTTAATCACTTTTAAACTTAAAATTTTATAAGAAAGTATATATAAAGTTAATATAATTATTTGTTTATCTTCTGAGCCTGTTTCTGTCTATATTATAAGAAAAATAACCAGTTTTCGAAAGTAATATGTTTTATCATTCTTTTCCTAAAATATGCAATATCATAATCTTTACTCTTATATCTATAAAATATTGTTTTTTAAGATTGTCTTCACCAAATGTATGAGAGCCTGGACTGAACACGGAGCTCATTTAAGGGGGGGGGGAAATGCCTCAATCTTCATAAAAAAATTTGCAGCATTGTAATTCATACATCTGTTAATAATATAGCATTTTTAAAATTTTAAAATATTTAATAAATAATTAATTTTTTATTGATATGCAAAAGGATAGCTCATTTAGCATTAGCGTATTGGAGAAAAAAAGTCGAAATATCATATATACCAGAAAAAAAATGAATCCTCGGAAAGAAATGAGTTGTTTGACAGTGTCGGTTTATCCATTTGGCGCTTGGGGCGGGCGGCCCGGGGCCGGGTCTGAAGGAGCTCAGAAGGAGCTCAGAAGGGCCCAGATAATCTGGACTTAATCAGATTTTCTGGTTATGAATTTCGATCCTCCAGTGCTAGGGGGGGGGGTGCAGATCTTCTGCGCCCATGGCCAGAAATGAGCTTAAATCAGCACTGTCGTTTGATAAAATATGCTGTGCTCTTTATGGGATAGCGAGGGCAGAATATACTATTAGTAATGAAGTACTTTAATATCTGAAAAAGTGTTTCAAAAATTTGGGTACTATTCTTTAAAATTAAGAGAAGATAACGTTAAAAGAAACCACTCTTTCCGTGAATGGAATTGTATCAAGAATTGTGAATATCTGTAAATTTTGAATATGTATGGTGAAAACCTTCCGCCTAGACAAAGTTTTACTATGTACTGGAATTTCTTCATATTCCTGATCTTAGATGCAGAAATCATCAGGACCAATGAATATGTCACTATCAACGGATATGTCTGTCTACTAAGAGAATGTAAATATTTTTCTCTGTTATATTTTATCTGACTGCACAAATAAATTGCGAAAGTTTTGGAAAAAATCAGACCTTTTATTATCTAATGTATTTTTAAAATTTATAAAATGTTATATATTTACACTCAATGCTCTATAAGTTCTTTTTAGTTTGGTTCATTATTCAGATTTTCATGAAAATGTTCGTTTGACGTTTCAATTTTTTGACAGGTACATAAATTATTATCAATTATTAGAAAGAATTTCCTTATTATATGAGTCAGGCTATTATTTAATCGACGTATTCTTTACAATCTAGAACGTGTATTGCTTAACTGCATTGTGAATATTCTCATACAATTCAATCGCTCAGTTGTTTGATTGTTAGTATGATTTTCACATTTTGAAGGTACCGAATTCAATTTTCTCTATTTAATGTTCATAGAAGTATGATAAGTTATCTGAGTGCAGTTTAAAATTTTTTGTTTTACCTCACGTTAATATATTTAGTCGTACGACCGAAAAGAAAACAAAAATGAAACTTACCGGTACGTGTCCCTGCATATATGAATTTTAAATATTCCAGGTGCAGACTTTTGGAAGGTCAAGGCCATTTTAAACCTGTGTTAATGCATATTAGCATTCAAGTCTGTAATGGGGCGATTATAGACACTTCACGGTGAATAAGTTACTGCAAATGAACCTTATTCCTATATATGCTTCTGCTAAAAAGAGTTAGTTTGGAGAATAGGATATTTGATTCAATGCCAAAGACACTGTATTATTTATGATTTTGTTAAGATATATTAGCCGAAAAAATGTACCTTTTCTGTTCCCGTATAGGAATATTCATTTTCATCTCGCTTCTAGTTCATGTCTTTTTGATATCTGACGAATTAAAGTCATATGAGACCTTGATGCATGTTATAAATAATTCTATAGGAGAAAAATGAAGTCAAGTTTCGGGATTTATTTAGCATATATATTACAAAGTTATAAATTAAAAGTCGTGTAGTGGGTAATGTACGTCCTTATCATATCTGAAGCAAAAACGTCTACTTATATTCTTTCTATTCCGCATTTTAATGCTAGAAGTTAACTTGAAACTATCCAAATCAACATTGCTGCATTTTAAACTCTTATGGTTGAGTTTAGAAATACTAGTTGCACAGTGTTGGGTGTTTTGTATTCAATCTTCCTCCGGGAAGCCTCTGCGCTTATTTAATCTAGATACAAAGCTTAGTGGCTTCTACAAGAGGTGTGTGTTGGTATTTACAGCAGCCAGTATTTACAGCAATTGTAATTCAATGTCTACCTCGATTGTTCTTTCTAGAAGCTGAGTAGAACCTTAGAAACAATCTTTAACTATATAAGTGTTTACTTTCAACTACCTTGCCAAATAAGAGAAACCCTGGTTCACTCCCATATCCCAAAATGACATGCCCATCATAGTTCTTCTGATAAATGATGCTTAGTATTGAAAACAAAATTCTGCAGTGAGAAGTCATTATGCAGTTGCTTCAACTTTCATAATTTGCAGATGATTTTTCAAAGTCTATTTTCTCCATGTGTTCAATTTTACGAAATTGGAGTGACTTAATTAATTTGCGGTATTTTGTTCTGATGCAGCTTTCGTTTCTAAATATACTGCGCTATTCATCTTAAAATTTACTTATTCTTGGCGATGAAATCACTTTAATTTTTGGAAAACCTGTGTAGAATATAAATGGATTTTTAAGTCAAAATAGATTAAAAATTACAATTTTTTAAAATAATTATATAAGAATACCGTTTTTCCTCATTTTAAAATATAGTGCTTAGGTTTTTCAAGCATTCATTCAATTTCTCAGAGTTATTCAGATTCGAAATATTTTAATCTTATTATTATTATTGTCTTAATGGAATATAATATATATTAGGTTTGTGTGTGTTGTGTGAATTTTTTTATTTCTTCTTACAGCAAAACTATAACTTGTTTTTAAATAATATATTAGAATCCCGAAAACTTGACCTAATGGGAACCGAAAGTTAGCCGAGTTTGTAAAAATGCCAGGTTATCGAGAATGGGATTAAAACACAATAAGTACGACTGTTTCCTTAGAAAATATTGCACTGAAGTTACATGGATTGTTTGCTTGAGAATACAACAGAAAATTAACTACACAAATACCCTTAAATCAAGGAAAAGTACGTATTTTATGGAGGCATAGAGCATTTACTACATAAAAGTGAACAAATTGTTTAATACATAATAAACAGTAATTTACCTGACTAGACACACTTCAGGAACGTATTTAATGAAGGCATACAGCTGTCAATAATGAAAATTAAGTGCCGACTTTGAGAAAATGGGTTACTTTTATTTTTAAAGAAATGCGTAATATCCTGTTGTCTGTCATACTGCACTTGCTGCTTCATCACGAAAACGAATAGTAAGCCTACTTACCGACGCACCTTGTTGTTCAAAACACTAAAGGGTGGTTTCGAAAACCTTAAGTTCCACATTATGTGATATTGTGGGTGTTAGTACGGTGACCTCAGCGTTAACGTCTTCTTCATTTTTCGGCATGTTTTCATTAACTGTGACAACATCAGTAATTTCTGCATCGGGCATAATGTCTTGATCGGTATCGTTCTGGAACCACTGTTTATTCGTCCTGAAGAAATGTGACCGAGTTATTCGGACTGCCGGAGTATTGAGTGCCGAGTTTTCGGGACTCTACTATATTACAAATAGAATCAAGGGCGTAGCTACCGCCGTATCAATGATACGTATCAGCCGTATCAATGATACGCGCCCCCAAGCTTCAGGGTCCCCAACATGTGTAACTACAGTCCCACCAACAGAGCTCCTCTATCTAAAAAAGGGCCCCGAAGAAGTTTTGATGCAGGGCCCCCTCGAAACTAGCTACGCCATTGATTAGAATTACGCATTTATGTGTCCATTTTAGTTCAAAAATCAAAAGTATGCATTTTTAAAACTTTAAAATGCATATCATCATTAGTAATGATCAGAGATGTATTTTTTAAATTCCAGTTTGACGATAAGAAATAGGCGTTATCCCAGTTAAAATACATGACATGTCTTTAAAAATGAAAACATCTAATTCATTGAATACATCATTTCTGAGTAAGTGCTTATTAACGCCACATTTTAAAGTTACTCCAGAGGTATTGGCATCGGACCGCGAAGTGACGACACTTTTGAACTGGCACCTCTTCTTTACCTGTCCATATTACTCCAACGTGAAGACTTTGACCCTGAACAGATTTTACGTGCATCAATCTTTTTACATGCCGCCCATCCGGTATAGTGGTTAGTAGGCACTGACTGCGGTGCCGTAGGGACTGAGTTCAAATCCCGGAGAAGGCATCGATGTTTGTGCCGTATTCCTTCCTTCTTTCCTTTCTGTTGTAAGCCCCCGTGTGATACATTATGTGGTGCAATGGGTTTATATATGTTCTCAATAATGAAAAAGAATCCCTTTACATGGTGGTTCCAAAGCAGTCCTTTAGTGGCACCAGGACTCGAGCCCACGTCTCGACTACGCCGGTCACGTGTTTGTGATCATGACCACTCCTTCTTATGGTAACAAGTTATTCCGCGTGATTATACTTCATAAAAAGAAGAAAAAAGTTCAAGATTTAATTACATAATCTTTATCGAAATTTAGTTTCATATAAATTGGAAATAATGCTACTAAAATGAAGCGAAAAGGTTTTTTTGTTCACGCAAAAATGTTGCAGTTCAAATTTATAATCGTTATTTAATTAGAACTAAAACTTGACTTCTTAATTCAAAATGAATGAAGGAAAGTGTTTTGTTAAAAAAAGTATTATTTGTTTGAATAATTGTTTATAAAATATTAACACTCACAAAAAATATTCCGCCAGTTAATGTTTAAAATTTAATTTAAATTTAGCTTTTTATGTTTGAAGAAATACATAAATTACAAGAATAGTTTCAACATTACGTGGATTGTTATTCATAACTATGATACTTTGGCAAGATGGGTGGAGTGGTTAGTTAGACACTGGCCTTGTACTCCCAAGTTTACGAGTTCGACCACGAACAGAGTCGATGGATTTTCATGATGCTAAAAATTTGACAGCGTCCATATCGTACGATTATGTGGCATGTTAAAATTCCCTAGAGTGCCTGTTTGGCTTGGGTGCTCTCGACAAAATTTAAAAATCTCTAGAACAATTTCGCATCTACAAAGCTCAGGTGCTTCCTTCTAGGAGGAAACTGGGCGACAAAATTACATTGCGGCAATTGGTATTCACCTATGGGGTGCCGCACTAAAAAGTGATACCAGTTCCCGGGGTATGTTCTAAGTCTGCATTGGAAATAACCTATCCGAGTCCCATTTGAAAATAAGAAAAAGAAAACTATGAGGCTTTTTGAGATACATGTTATTTTGCAACGCTTATACTTTTAGGATTTAGTATATTTGGGATGCTATATACATCTTTTTCAATTATGTAACAAATCCGATTGAAATACATTAAAATGTATTAATGTATGTTTTTTTCGTTTAATGCTATTGCCAATGCTTGCACAATAATGTAATTGAATGAATCTGTCTTTTCTATATGTAAACTGTAGTAAAACTTTCTCTACTTATTTCAAGAGATGTTGAATTATGGAAACATAGCAGACAATAGAAAACTCTTAGAATTACTTAGCAGTTTCTCATTGTATTCATTACAAATAACACATTTATAAAAGAACGAATAGAAAGAAAAGAAAAAAAAACATGTTCATTTAATTAAGGACACGAGGAACCATTCAGAAATCTGGTGATTTACATTGAAGCGATAAAGAGATGAAATATTTGACACTTTTTGCGATTCAGCCCAGCTTCGTAGGCCTCCGTGATTGATCGAGTAAGTCAAGTCCTCATTCAGCACGTGTTCTGCATACGTGCATACAGAGTTCCTTTCACGTGAGTTAAATTAATCTCTTGAGTCACAAGCTTGCCGTGTAGCGCACTCAGTTCATCCTGATATCCCTTCTTTAAGGCTGAGGAGAATATTACATATATGTGTGTGTGTGAGTATGTGTATTCTGTCGAATGGAACTAAAAAAGAAAAAGAAAACGTTGTATAATATAATTGAATGAAAATCTGTTTATAATATTTCAATTTATTTTTTTTCTGAGAAATTCTTTTATTATACCACCCATCATCAAATAGTACGGGATATTACAAAATAATTTTTAATGTCCGAATTTTAATTAAAAAATTATATGACATTAATACCAAATGATTATAAATCTTTTTATACAAATTTATGTAAAATTACATCTTGCAAATTACATTCTCTCTCTCTCTGTATATATATATAAATATAATATATATATATATATATATATATATATATTACCCCCACCCCTGCTACGCTCGATATTTTAAGGTGTTGCATGACTATATATGTATTGTTTTTAAGTTATTTATACCTTAAGTCCCAGCATTAAGCTTTCGATTGAATTAAAAATCTTTCTCTTCTTTTGATTTTAGAAGGACAGCACTTAAATTATTAATATTTAAGAATATTTAACATTTACACCCCCGTACCCCCTTTTTAATCGATCATGCACAACCTATTTTTAGCCGATCTTTATTCATCAAAAGAAACGTGTTCACCAAATTTCGAGTTTGTAGTTCTAACAGCTCAAAAAACCGGAATTTTTTGCCGATAACTTGGAAATGAAGTTCCGTAAAATCCGATCTTAAGCGGGCCTCTAAAAGAAACATGCCTCCCAAATTTGAAGTCTATATATTTAGTACATGCATATAGATCTCGTGATGAGCGAGTTCGAGTTGTTTTTCTCCTATATGCTGGAGAGATGAATTATGCTAAAACATGAAATTTATTTGTTTCTTTCAGTAGCTTCACTTAATTCTTTTCGATATGTTAACCTTGATTATGCTTATTTTGTAGTTTATGGCTATGGATCTCTCTCTGTATTCATAATAAGCTTGACATCTCTTGCTGGTGTTCTACTGTTACCCATTATGACAAAGCATGCTTACAACTACATCATATCAGGATTTTATGGTTTGGCGTTCAGTACACTTGCCGCAGATGCCCTTTTACATCTGATGCCTCAAGTAAGAAAGATATATATATATATATATATATTTAAGTGCTTACAAAGTGTTAAATTAAATTATAAAGTGTTTCTTTAAATTTTGCGTCAACTTTCTCCTTATAAACGCACATTTAACGGGATTATCTTTCTAATAATTAATTATAGACAAATTTAATTTCTTGAAAATTTCTCTTTCTTTTCTACATATGCAAAACTTAAGATAATAATCCATGAATGAGTCAGTTTTATCAGCTTAATTTTAATCAGTTACAGAAATCATGTTTGCTAAATTATTTGACTGTCAGCATGTTCTCAAGATTTTGAATGAAATTTTCTTGTTTTTTGCAATATTCCTGAAGTTATGCAATAATTCTGTCATTGACACGATTTAAGCAAATAAACTTTAATAACTCGGTGATGAAATTTCATGCTACATTATGTTCATTATTATGAAGTAATAACAAAAGAAAAATGGGACTCTTTTATTAAAAATTTCTTTGTTTTTTTAAACATTTTGAAACGTCCAAATGCAATGTGTATTGTGACTGCAATTCAATAAATTCATGTATTATTTTAAAAGTATTTTTGTTTCGTAACCATGAAGTAATTAGTTTTATACCTTACATTACAGTAGGCCATACCGAATAACAAAGTATTTTACTATGACCTGAGTGTATATTCTAAATATTTCATATAAAACTTTCATCTTTTAAAAAAATATTTTCATTCTCATTACTTTAATCACTTAATATTCTAGAAATTACTTTAAAATTGTTCTACGAAAGTTTATATTAAAATGCTTCTGAAATTCAAACTGTTAAATTTTTGACTAACCATATATAGTTTTCTGCATCTTGATGTAAAAAATATCAAAGAATTAAAACTTTAATAAGTTACTCACAAAGTATCTACGTAGTGAATCAAAATAACTGATATGTATATATACATATATAAGGTCTACAGAATCAAATAGATCAGTTTCGTTTTTTATAGTTGAAATTTTACTATATAAGATTATATAAAACTTAGATATAAACTCCACTCGATAGAAAATCATTCACAAAATTTGAGAAACATTTTCAGCCTTTTTTGTTAATATCATTTTTAAGTGCTATAAAAACATATACATCTTTTAATACCTTAGTTTGAGATGACTTTTTGTAATACCAACCTAAAAAGGCTCTTGTTTTTCGATTTATATTTTGAAATTGACATTTAAAATTTTAAACTGTCTTCTTTTTAAATCAAATGAAATGACACTTCTATATCATTTATGGTTTTTTTTATTTTAGTTTTTGGGGCTCCATAGTCATGGTCCAGGAGAAGATCATGGACATTCCCACGAAGGTGGATTTTTCGAGCCATATGCTCAGCTTCAATTGGGTGTCTTCTTCACCGTTTACGGACTCTTCCTCTTTGAATCCATCATGTGCGCATTCTCAAAATCAGATCATTCTCATCAACAGGTACAGTACAAATTGAACAACATTAATATGAAATTTAAACATAAATTACAATAGGATAAACTATTCTACACAAAAAGAGAAATTGTTGAAGTTTTAATTTAATTAAACATTTTTTTTTCAATTTCTTAAAATTTTTTATCACCAGTAGTTTCTAAACATTAGGGTTGTCACTACTCCATATAAAAAATAAACTAGAAGCCTTTCTTTTTTTATTTTTAATAAGATAATACGTGCACGTTTTTAATTGGTGAAAAAATTTTTACAGAACAAAAGAAAACATGTAATTATCCGAAGAATACGAAGTCTTACGATGTACATATTTCTCTTTTTTACTTTTATTTATTTTTAATGCGATGGATGAATTCGGCGATGTGATGTATAAATATTATTAGCTCAAAAATTTTCAAAAAACTTAGGTATCATTGAAGAGATGGCTACTCGTGCTATTTTTCGCATAATTATGATGTATAATTGGCAACACTATTTGTATTGTTTTGTTTCACAAAAAAATTTCTTCACTTCGATTCAAGCAAAAGTGGATAGATGTTCCAATGATAAATCGTATGATAATTATATCGATTTTAAAAAACAATTATATAACCATATTCTTTATCTTGTTTATCGACAAATGGATTCTGTACCCATGCACATTTTATAAAATAATGATATTTTCAAAATAATGAGAAAAATTCCTTAGAAAACGATCATCTGTAAACAATTAAGTTTTTTGAAATATAAACCCACTTGCTATTTTTGCGTAGATTTACACAAAGGACTCAACTTTTTAGTTTTTGACCCCAAATAGCTGTTAAATTGTTAAGTTTTCATTTGTAAACAATTTGTACATTTGCATCTTCATTTTGTTTTTCATCAAAAAAAAAGTTGCCTTGTTTTTTTTGGAGTACAAACACTTTATGAATCACTCTTGCTCAATATAATATTTCCAAGTGATGGCAATAACCTGTTTGCAATAATATTGAATTGGGTTGGTATAGTTAGTTTCAGTTTTTTCTCTCACTCAGCTACACAAACGATTAATTTTTTAATAAGTATTTTTTATGTAGTGTATAATTTTCGTAATTCATGTTAAAACATTAAATTGGGAGGGGGGGGATGTCGGCCTATTTGACACCCCTCTCTCTCCGTCTTGCCTGGCTAAAGGTATGTGTGTGTGGGGGGGGAAACAAAGCATCACCAGCAACTTCCATGATAACAATTAATTTATTTATATTCAAACACACTTAACAATCACAAGGGAAACTACAAAAGGAAACCCTAGGAGTGATATATAAAGCGAGTTATCTAATCTCAATGACTAACTCTAAGTAAACCCGACTACGTGAACTAGACAAGGAAAACAAGCGCTGATAATGAACCGATAACTAATTCCAATTTCATCTATCTTAGATCCCCTCCAACTAATAATTAAATCTCTTAGCGATTAATTTCTTAACTCGCGCTATGTTTGTGAATGAAATATTCCAATATTCACACTTACGTAACAGCTCCCTGGCTCCTTCTATCTTACATCTACAAAACCTAGACTTTATATAGTCAAACTAATTTGAATATCTCGGTTTCTTCTTGAAAGGCTGTGAATTAATGTGAATACTATCCCCAAAGTTTCCCCAAGAGGATTAGTAGAAAAATGATGCGTATAGATCCGTCACAAGTTCATCGCTCTCATATTTTTTTGTCACAGTTCCTATGTAAAACACTCAGTGTATTAAAATAACTTCCAAGTGCTCTGTTTTTCACCAATGTTGGAAGACTAGCCTTATGTATCTTGGACTGTGACCGTGTTCCATCAACAAGTACTGATTCCAATGGGTTATTCAACATTATAACAAGTGTGAATTGCATTAAATTATTATTTTAATTATACTACTTTTATTTGTTTTTATATGTAACATCTTATTGGATATTACCTTTCCAGGAACAAAATTTGAAATAACGTATTTTTATTATATTGGTTTCTGCAAGTTTTTGAACATATGCAATTAAATAAAATTCTTTAACCAGTTGCCTTATCTACTTATGATGAAAATTTCTTGTTACGTAGTCGAGACATTAGCTGGTCCCAAAGATATTTTCAGGTATTACATTGATTCTTTTACCAGCTGTAATATCTGCAAACGGCAGTTGCTGCAACTACTTCGCATGTGATTCACTGCATATTATTTAACCATGGAAAAATAACTTCTGGTAACCAGTTTCTCTTTCCTATGTTTTTTTAACAGTTTGTGGTTTCGTAATTTGCCAGATACGATTCTAGCAATACATTTAAAGAAGTGACATTTTTTAAAACATTTTTTCTTCAATTATTCAATTTATCTTATCTTTTTGAAAAAACATTATGTAGGCTTACTATTCAAAATGCATAGTTTTAAGGGACTGATTCGATTTGCCTAATCTCGTACTCTATGGAGCTAAAATTCCGTACAAAACAAACACATTGGTTTTTTAAATCACCTGTAATAACTTGCTTGAATCATTATGATAAACAGGATGACACTTTCTAGATTTGGTAGCTCTACACATTTGTTCTATGCTGCTTAAATCCTCATTACTTTTATTAACTTCAGTACCGATATCTTCATTATTCATGGCTTCATTGTTCGTATCTTGTAACCAGTCAATTTTTTTATCCAGTATTAGAATCAAATTTATGTATTCTTTATAAAAAAGATCAATTTCTAAATTACATTTAAAATAATTATCAATTTGTAATGACGCCAAAAACAATAAGCACAGCTACATACCACTGAAATGTTTCCGTTAGTGCTTGAGTTACGGGTGATCTTTAAACTAAAGGCTTTGTTTTGATAGTTAATATGAATAATAGTGATTTTTTATAAATTATAAATATGTGCCTTTAAACGGTAAACGAGTGGCTTCACTAAATATCTGAGATAAAATGGATTTCCGATTTAAATATCATTGTTTATATCAAAGTTTAAACAAGTTAGGTAGAGTCAGAAACTAACCTTACCAACAAGGATGAAATACAAACTTGTAATATTTTGACAGAGATCACCAATATAATCTCATTTGTCTGACCCTTAAATGATCTTTTATTTAATCCTGTTCTCTTGGAATAAAAATAATTGTCAACATCCTTTCTTTTGAATGAACTGGAGTTAAAAGCATTGGTACAATAATGATTAAAGTTCTAAGAAACAGCTGTTGGCGATTAATTGACTCTCTCTACCCAGGAAAAGGATAAGTGTGCAATGTTATTTATTTCCGGTCATATGCGGCAGTGTAAGTCGCCAATGCCCATTTATTGGTCACGGTGATAGCACGTTATTTTACTTGTAAGTTAAAAGTGCGCAATAAGATTTTGAAATGAAAGGGACAAGAACAAATGTTAAATATCTCATGTAAACTTAAATTTGTTACCATTTACGAGAATCCTGCGACTATACTTCAAAAGACCGTTTCATAAGCAACTATGCACTTGCAAAATATATATAAATCAGTAGTGTCTCCAACTTTCCGAAGCAACCGGCTTTCAATTAACAAGATATCAGTCATTGGCATGGCCAAGTAATTTTAGCGCGTTTCTCACATGTTGTATTTTACATTAATGCAACTAATGAACTTTTTACTAACAGAAAATTATACTATACTTAAAAAAAAATTAAAATTTTTTTTTAAAATTATTAAATTTAAATATAATTCGACTCATCTAGGGCACAAATGCGACCCAATGCCGAAAACCCGAGGTCAATCGGTTGCTTATTGGCTGAGAAAAACGTACGACAAAATATGGAACGAAGACGAAGACAAATTTGCGTCCTAATAGCGCTTTTCTTACACTACGTGAAAAACGCGCTAAAAAGGATCTTCCGATTTATTTAATTCTTACAATGAGTTCACAATGTATGTCTTGTTCAATTTTTCAATCGTTAATAAAATACAATCGAAAGCGCTCAATTGAGCTGAAATTTTATATACACGATTATTTTGAATAACAATACGGTGATTTAATTATAATTAATAAAAATGTATTGATTAAAACTAATTATTCAAAGAAATACAGATACAGCCATGTTGGCATCATTTTTGGCGACTTAGTGACCATTTTGTCGCCTTGTGTCAAAACTTTAAAAGGTATTTTCCCTCTCACATTTTAAAGCTCTCATTTGAGCAGAAATTTTCTAAACACGATTGTTTGGGGTGACGATACCATAATTTAAATAGAGTTAATTAAAATTAATTGACTGAACTAATCATTTAAATAATTACAGATACAGTCACGTTGGCTTCATTTTTAGCGACTTGGGCCAAAACTTTAAAATATTTTTTCCCCTCTCGTTTTAGAGCATTCAATTGAACTGAAATTTTATATACATTATTGTTTTGGATGCCAATATGATACTTTAATGATAATGAATAAAAATCAATTGCCACTTAATATTGTGATTCACTCATTTGTATAAACATATATATATATATATATATTAATTGTAATTATTTAATAAAAATTAAAAAATAAATACAATTTTTCTTTGGTGACCTAAGTAGGAATTGACTTAATTTTTTAAAAAAATATTACTCGTTTTTTATGTATGTTATGTTGTGAAAACAGCAGTTTTGTGAAACTTTTCACGCCTTCCCTTGAGGAAATCTACGCCTCCTAATTGGATTATTACTGTTTTAGACAGTGAATATTCTAATTCACTTAATGTGAAATTCAGTTACAATGACTAGTTTGCATGATTGTTGTATTTTATTATGCTAAGAATAATTTTATTCTGCATTTTTTAACAATTAGCTGCCGGAAAAATAAAATGTGTGTTGTGGTATTGGGAAAATATTGCTGCATGTCTTTAGTATGATAAAATAATTGAAGAAGTTGATTTAAATTTTGATCACTTAGCAAAAATGACGCTTAAAAAATAAGTATGCATTTAAATTTAAAAAATAGTTATTTCTGAAATTGCTATGTAGATTAAATTATTAAAAGTATAAAAGCAAGTGAATTCAATTTATTATCAACGGTTCGAACTTTTAACTTTCTTTTCAATTAAGTATGAAAATAAGGTCAATTTTATTTTGTCTTATTTAAAGAGCAATTACAAAACTATAAAACAAAGTTTTTGTGTTGCGTTTTCTTCCTCTTTTTTATTATATAGAATAAGAAATTGATTCAAATAATAAATTGTGGTTTTAATCTTTAGTTTATTTTGGACCTTGTAATTTATATTCTCTATAAAAAATAAATGAAGCTAATTAAACAAATTTGCAAAAATGAAAAAAAAATTAATAATTGAAATGTAGTTTTAGAAAC